>QJPP01000604.1:0-10466 GCA_003996215.1 Jaltomata sinuosa | reverse complement strand
GTTGGGTTTATTAGCTTGGTACCCTAGACCTTGTCCGCTTCTTCATGTTCATCTTATTTTTACTCTGTTGACTGTAGTATTCGCGGTAGTTGATAGTATCAACCTTGTGGTCCTGTGTGTCCTTGTATTTTGACTCTATACCATAGATGTTGGGTTATTTTGGAATGTCCATGAGTCCCAGACATTGATACTATTATTATAGAGTTGGTTATGTTTGTTGTAGAGCGATTGGAGCCTTTGTAGGGCCAATAGGTTGAGTGTGAGCCATTGGGCTACTGCTTATTTTTGAGCATGCCATTATCATGCATACAAAGAGATTTTTCACATATTTTATTGTGTTTCGGCTTCGGGCCTACTATTGATGGTTTTCTAAACCTTGCATGGCCCCAAGGGCCTATTTTTGGTATAAATAAGTTAATAAAGGTTGGAATTGTTTTCATGGATCTTCTTGGGGTAAGAAAGAATTAAAATGATGATTTGTATCACTATTTTCATACTTATACTAGACTCATCTGCGCCATAGTGCTAGAATTGATTTCCTAATGATTTGAGATGGTACTAGACTAGGTCAGACCGAGCATCAACCTATTTTTACTACTATTTTAGACTCGGTTATGTTCGGGCACCCTTGTTGGGGTTTTTGAGACTTGATTCACTAATTTATACTTGGGTAGAACCCCGGGCGTGCATTTTCAAGGTCTAGTGACTTATTTGGATTCGGCAACACTCCAAACTATTATTATGAGATTATGAGATTTAGTATGTGTCTACGAGTAGACCTCCATGGACCTTGCCAATTCAGACCAGGGGCTACGTGCTATAAATTTCAAAGGAGGGGTGTACGGTGGAGTTGAGGTACTCGAGGGAATCCCTTCCATGGATCCTGCCTCTATTGGGCCTTTTAGGTATCAGAGGAGGTAACATACAACACTACTATCACTTGGTTTTCGCATATCATATCACGTCATGCATATTATGTTTGGATCAACCCTTTTTTGTTGTTTGCTCAGTGTACGCTCCGGTAGTATGGGATGCCAGAGGGTTTGTTTTTACTTGTATGTGTTCCTCGGGAGTACGGGCACCTGTGGGACTATAGGTAGACTTTTATTTATTATTATTCTATCACAACATTGATCATAATTATGGTGTTACTAGAATGGCTTGGTTTTAATCTTGTTTTCAAGCGTGTTATCGTTATTTTCCTTTCTTCTTTCTCTTTTTACTTGAGGTTATCGGTATACCGCCTTCTCTTTTAACTCTCTTTATATATTTTTATTGCATGGACCCCAAGTGCATTCCTTATTCCTTCACATGTGTTCTGTGATGTATATTTCTATTAGTTAGCCTAGCATGATTATTTTCTCCTTGTATTCTTTTTGTGCTAGCTTCCATGTGCTTGTTTATTGTTTCTATGACTACTTGATTCCTTTCTGCTACATTATTACTTTTATATCTTATATGCGCCCAGACGGCCTATGATACCTAATGGGTACCCATTTCTTTGCAATTGGTGCTCATACTATACTTCTACATCTTTTGGTGCAGATCCAAGTGTGAGTTCTCACTGTTGACTGTGCTGCCTCGTGCGAGGTGATTTTTGGACTATTCGAGACTGAGGGTGAGCTCTTGGTGACTGAGGCTTATCTTTTAGTTCATCTACTTTATTATGTACTCCATTATCATTCAGAGACATATGTATATCTCCTTTTTGGATCCTTTGTACTTTGTTGATGTAGTTTTGCCTCTAATACTATGATACCAGGTTTTGGATTTGGTTTAACTTCCATATATGTATATATATATATACTCCTATTATCCTTTTTCTTTACTTATTTCTATTGCTTCCATATATTTATACTGTTCTCACGCTTGATTAGTTGATAATAGCCCAATTACTAACTGTTCTAGTCTACAAAGATTGGTTCAGCTATTGGGGGATTGTAGGTGCCACCATGATCGAGAAATCAGGTCATGACAACTTGGTATCAGAGCTAAGGTTCACCAGTGTCATCGGTATAAGAGCCAATGTCTAGTAGAGTCTTGCGGATCATGGCGGAGATGTCTGTACTCAATATTTGCTTGAAATCTCACTTATTTGAAATATTACTCTCTTATTAGGAAATATTACTCTCCAAGCGAGAGTCAAGATAGCGATCTTTTACCTCCAGCACTCTTAACTCTAGCTTGGGGCCAGGGAAGTCGTAAAGGTAGAGCTAGGGGATGTGCCCGAGCAGTGGCACAAGTTAAAGCTCTTAGGGTTAAGGTTGAGCTCGAGTATAAGCCCGAGATTATTCCAGAGTAGCAACATATGGACCAGGGGACAACCAAGTGCCACCAGCTCCAGTACCAGCTTCAGCATCGGTATCAAGCCTAGTTTAGTCTTCAGGTATTCAGGGTTTACTTCTATAGTTTTTGGGTATGATTAGGGATCAGCCTGCTGAGGTAGCACAAACATCCACTCCGGAGGCCTCTTTGGGTGCACAGAGTTCAGAACCGTAACCTGCTGCTACGACTCCCCGTGCTAAGGTTCTTCCGGTTTCATCTATCATATAGCCTCTTGCTCCTCGTCCAGCTATGACAGAAATGAAGGCGTTGGGAAGATTTATGAGATTGGCTCCCCCTAGATTTACAAGTACTCCTCATCAGGATTCGCATGACTTTATCACTACTTATGAGGAGATGCTATATCATTTGGGTTTACTAGAGACTCATGGTGTTGGATACACTACTTATCAGCTGGAGGGCCTAACTAAGTTATGGTGGAGGGCCCGAGTTTCTTGCACATCATCTTCGTCTTCCTCGTTGTCTTGGTCAGAGTTCCATGAGGCCTTTATGGCTAAGTTTCTACCCCAGAGTGACAGTGATCATTGCAGAGAGCAGTTTACCAGACTTATGCAGGGTTCTATGACCATATATGAGTATGAAACTCTCTTCCACCAGCTTGCTCCATTTGGGGCTATGATCATGCCTACAGAGCCTAATAGAGTCCGTAGGTTTATTTGGGGGTTGTGTACAAAGCTTAGACAGCCATTTGAGATATTAGTTATTGATGGTTGATCATTTCAGGCTTTTGCAGAATATGCCCATACCATAGAGGATTTGCACCATCATGATCCTGGGGATAGGGATAAGAGGCCTCATCACCAAGACAGCTACAGTGGTTCCCATCATAGTGGTAGAGGTTCAGGCCAGTGGAGTCGAGGTTATTATCCATAGAAGTACCAGGGTCAGTCTAGTCGATCGGTTCAGGCTTTGCTTTAGGCTTCTGGTAGTTCTCAGTTTGAGCAGGGACAGAGTAGCCAGCAGAGTTGTAGTGGTGAGACTCTGAGGGGTTCAATTTCTGGGGCATCAGCCCATGGTGGCCACATGGGTTCAACTAGTTTTTCTTGACAGTATAGGCCATCAGGAGCTTGCTATGAGTGTAGAGTTATTGGGCACTTTGCTAGAGATTGCCCCTAGTGGGGTACAGTTCAGCCAGCCGCTCAGCCATCTCATCGTATTTATGTAGTTTAGACATTGGCTAGAGGGGGTGGTGGTCAGTCTAGAGGTGGTTCCTAGCATGGAAGGACATGTGGAAGGGATGGTGGTCGATCAGGTGGTAGTCGTCGTCAGTTTTATACAGTCCTTAGGAGACTGGAGGCAGAGGCCTCAGATGATGTGATCACAGGTATGATTGATGTATACCATTAGTCAGTGTTGGCTTTATTTGATCCTGTATATACTTGCTCGTATGTTTATGACTACTATTCACCTTGTTTGGGGTTGGCTAGTGAGCCATTAACTGTACCTGTATCTGTTACGACCCCGGTAGGAGATTCTTTAGTAGTAGATCAGATTGTGAGATCCTGTATGATTTATGTTAGATATATTAAGACTTGGGGTGATTTTATGATTCTTGATATGTAAGACTTTGATGTCATTCTGGGAATAGACTGGTTATACCCTCATCATGCAGTTTTGGTTTGTTATGTCAAGATCGTTACTATAGCCGTGCCTGGTGCATCCCCAGTTGTGTGGTGGGGTTATGTAAACTGCACACCATTTGGGATCATCTCTTGTCTTCGAACTAGGAAGTTGATTTCCCGCAGGTGTTTGGCTTACCTAGCATATGTCCAAGATACTTGTGCCAACCCATCTTCCCTTGATTCATTTTCGATGGTTAGAGACTTCCAGGATGTGTTCCCTACTAACCTGCCAGGCCTTCCACCCAAGAGAGATATCAACTTTCCTATTGATTTAGAGCCAGGAACCAGGACCATTTTTATTTCTCCTTACCATATGGCTCCAGGTGAGTTGAGAGAGCTGAAGGAGAAGCTCCAGGACTGTTAGCTAAGGGTTTCATTAGGCCAAGTGTATCACCTTAGGGTTTTCCTGTTCTATTTGTGAAGAAGAAGGATAGGTCAATGCGGATGTGTATTGATTATCGGTAGCTGAATAGGGTGACTGTGAGGAATGGGTATCCAATGCACGCATAGATGATCTGTTTGATCAGCTTCAGGGTTTGGCCATGTTTTCGAAGATAGATTTGAGGTCAGGCTACCACCAGTTGAGGGTTAGGGCAGAGGACATCCCTAAGACAACATTCAGGACATGTTATGACAACTATGAGTTCCTGGTGATGTCTTTTGGGCTGACTAATGCCCCCGTAGCTTTCATGAACTTGATGCACAGGGTGCTCTACACATATTTGGACTTATTTGTGATAGCTTAAATAGATGACATCTTGGTATACTCACGGAGTAGAGATGAGCATGAGCAACACTTGAGGATTATACTCCAAACTTTGAGAGATCATCGACATTATGTGAAGTTCTCAAAGTGCAAGTTTTGGCTTGAGTCATTTGCATTCTTAGGACATGTGGTGTCTAAGGATGGGATTAGAGTGGACCCGGGTAAGATTTCAATGGTTCGTGATTGGCCAAGACCTACTACTCTTACTAAGATTCGCAGCTTTGTTGGTTTAGCAGGGTACTACAGACGGTTTGTCGAGGAGTTTTCCTCCATAGAAACACCTTTGACTAGGATGACTTGGAAGGATATCCCATTTCAGTGGTTAGATTAGTGTGAGGATATCTTTCAGAGGCTTAAGGCCTCATTGACTTTAGCACCAGTATTGACTTTGCCAGTTGAGGGTCAGAGTTTCTCGGTATATTATGATGCTTTAGGGGTTGGTCTGGGTTGTGTATTGATGCAGCGGGGTCGTGTGATAGCATATGCATTGAGACAACTAAAGTTTCATGAGCGCAACTACCCCATTCATGACTTAGAGTTAGCAGTGGTCGTCTTTGCACTCAAGATTTGGAGGCACTACTTATATGGAGTTTATTGCGAGATATTTGTCAATCACCATAGTCTTCAGTATATTAAGAGTCAGCGAGAGCTGAACTTGAGGCAGAGGAGATATATCGAGCTACTGAAGGACTATAACTTCACTATTATGTATCATCTAGGCAAGGCAAATATGGTAGCAAATGCCTTGAGACGGAAGGCAATGAGTATGGGTAGCCTAGCTTTATTTTTAGTTTCACAGCGACAGTTGGCCTTAGACATCCAGTCCTTAGCTAACTGTTTGGTTAGGCTTGACTTGTTAGATCCTAGCAGAGTTTTCGCTAGTGTTGAGATTTGTTCTATCTTGGTTGATCAAATTCAGAGCTGTCAGTTTGAGGATAAGCAATTGTGTGACCTATGTGATCAGGTTGTTCGAGGTGAGGCTAAACAGGCTGCTCTAGATTCAAATGGTGTTCTTAGGTTTGACAGCCATCTTTGTGTTTCGAGAGTTGGTGATTTGATTCAGTTGATTCTCCATAAGGAACATAGTTCTAGATATTCCATCCATCCTGGCTGTAATGACCCTTCCGGTCATTTCCACATACACGTTTTCCTTGTGCCGTTAGAGCTTGTTGTAGCGGACCCAAGTCATTTAAGGCTTGTCGGGACCGGTATTTCGGTGTCGGGTCCATTTGTTTGGCCGCATGATAAGTTTTGAAGCCAAGCAAGTCGGCAAAAGTAATCGTAAGATCTTTAACAAATTTCCTGAACTTTGGGTAAAATGTCTCTGGGCTTTTCTCTCAATATATAAAGAGTTAGAAGTCCCCCGAAATACCAAATCGAAGGTCTACGAGTCTAGTTTCCAACGCACAAAACCTCACGTCCAACTGATCTCGGAGTAAAACGTTATGACTGTTTTACCGCGGACTGTGTGGCAGAAAACGGGTTACGTACCGGGTCGCGAACCGGGTCGGGTTAAACTCGATTTAAGCCTCAACTTCACGTTTTAAAATGCCATTTCAGTTCTGAAACAGTGATAAAACATAAGGGAGGATCCCGAGAGAATTCTTGAGTATCGAAATCGTGCGTACTTGAAAATATTTAATTTAAAAGTTGTATGTGGTAGAAAATTATATTATTATTACCTTTTCAAAATATTTTAAAGGTTTATGGAAAATATTTTTGATACGATACAATTGTATATGTATTTATTTTATAAGGTTTTTATACATTGTAATATTTTATCGGAGATAGTAAATTTAGTTATATTGAAAATTATTATTATAATATAGTAGGTTTTATTCGAAATGATTTTCTATCAATTATGATATATTTGAAAAGTTGTATTTATTATACCACGAATTTACGCAATACCCGAATAGATATATATTGGGGGGTGAAATAATTGGATTGACACCACATTAACACGTGGTGTCAATTGCACAAGTCATTTGATGTCTAAGTGCTATGGATGGAATTGTTTAATGGGTAAGTTAGGAAACCATCCAACATACTTATTATATATGCACAGCTGCCAAACTTTCAAAGTTTGGCAGCATTTAATTCTCTTTTCATTTTCTATATATTAGAAAGAGATGTTGCAGCAGCAAAGGCCACCTTCTACATACGTATACGGAGAGAATTAGGTGGAACTAGATATATTTTGACGTTGTGTTTAATTTCGGGAAGGAAATCAATCATCTACGTCAAGTTATTCAAGCCCGAGTTCAAGTGTGATTTCATTTTGGAGTTTTTCGGAGAGGTTCAAGCTTGTCATCGGACGACAGGTAGGTTACGGTTTATTTTTCCTAGACTCCGCATATATAGAATAAAATTATATTAATGGGCATCCTTGGATTGGTTTATTAGGTTGGTACCACAGACCTCGACCGCTTTATTCATGTCCGCCTACTTTTGTTCCTCCGTTGCTTGTAGTATTTGCCGATATATTTTATTTACCCTTGTGGTCCTATGAGGCCTTGTTGACTCTGGAACATAGAAGGTGGGATTTTGGGAATGCCCGCGAGTCCCGAGCATAGAATTATCCTTCTAGGCTGGTTATGCTTGCTGAGTAGTTGTGGGCCTGTGCAGGGTCGATAGGTTGATTGTGAGCTGCTGGGCAGCTATTGTATGTGATCATACCATTTCCATGCATATAAAGAGGTTTTATCCATGTTTTACTATGGTTTTTGCTTCGGGCCTACTGGCACTATTTTCTAAACCTTGCATGGCCCGGGGGGCCCGTTTGATGGAAATAATTTGGAAATAGTTTGATTTAACTTGTGGATATTTCTGGATAAAAGAAAGTAAAATTATGTTTAAAATCATCAGTTTTACGATTATCGCTAGACTCGGCAGGGCCGGGGTGCTAGTTGAGTTTTCTTATTACTTGAGATGATTTTTTAGCCTCGGTCAGACCGAGCACCTGAGATGACTTTTTACTGTTTAGACCCAGTTATTCTCGGGCACCCTTGGAGGAGTTTTTGAGACATTTTCCTACTACTTTAGTCCTGGACAGGGTCTGGCATTGCATACTCGAAACCGGGTCTCTATCCTGATACCGGACTTGCTTCCGGATGACATGTTCTGATACTGAGTTTTAGTATGGGGTCTGGGACCTCCATGGACCTTGCCATCCGGGCCAGGGGCTACGGGCTGCGTGTGCCGGAGGAGGGGTATACGGTGGAGTAGAGGTATACGGGCAGTGTCCTTCAATGGAACCTACCTGCTGGGCCGGATCGGCGCCGGAGGAGGTACATACAGAGATACCATGGCACTTGAGATCTTCATGCATCATATCATTCATTGTTCGAGGCTCCACCCTTGTTTGTTGTTTGCTGATTGTACGCTCTGGTAGTATGGGATGCCGGAGGGTTTGTATTCACTTGTTTGTGTTCCTCGGTTGTATGGGCGGCCGGGGGACTGTAGGTAGACTTTTGCTATTTACTTACAGAATTATTCTCTATTAGGGATAAGTATGAGATTGGTTACTGCTAGACTGTTAGTTTTCTGGATTTGAGAGTGATATGATGAGTTGGGCTTGATTCATGTCTCTGAGCATTCTATCAATTTTACTCTTTCTCTCTTCTTCTTAACACTTGAGGTTATCCGGTATACTTATCCGTCCATTTCGTACTTTTTATAATACAGCCTGTATTTGGCATAGGAATCCCCAGGTGCGTTGTTTCTTACTTTCCCCTGTGCCTACGGTGTGTATATTCTGCTTACTAGCCTCACATGTGGTTCTGTTGATTTCTCTCTGGGCTAGTTCATATGTACCTTTCATTGATTTCTGTGACTGCTTGCTTCTATTCTGTCTATTACTACGCTTTTATCTTATATGTGCCCAGTCGGCCTATGATACCTACTGGGTACCTTATGCTTCGCATTTGGTGCTCACCCCTACGCCCTGCATCTTTGGGTGCAGATCCTAGCGTGGGCCATCGCCGTTAGGTCGCTGCGATTCGTGTTTGGAGATCTGTTGGGGACTACTTCAGGCTGAGGGTGAGCTCTTGGTGATCGGAGCTTAGCTTTAGTTTATCTTTTGCTTCATGTACTCTATTACCATTCAGAGACATCTGTATATATTATTTTGGATTATTTGCACTCCATGTAAGTAGTTTGGGCTCTATACTATGATACCAGGTCTTGGGGTTTGGTTTAGTTTCCGCATATGTATATATTTATATCCTTGTTATCTATTTTATTCGTCTTGTTCCCTTATTTGCTAGATAGTAGCCCATTACTAACTGTTCTGGGCTACGGGGATGTGGTTCACCTACCGGGGGTTGTAGGTGCCATCGATGACGAGAATTGGGTCGTGACAACTTGGTATCAGAGCTTTAGGTTCACCGGTGTCATCAGTATAGGAGCCAATGTCTAGTAGAGTCCTACGGATCGGGGCGGAGACGTCCGTACTCAATCTTTGGGAGGCTACAGTGGCATTTTAGGAAATTCAACTCTTTCATTGCTTCTGTGTCGTGCGTACTACCCTTGAAGTTCTAGAAATCTCATTTGTTCTACTTCATTCTTCCGCAGATGGTTCGTACGAGATCATCGGCAGCACGCGAGGATGAGCCTCCCACTCCAGCTAGGGGTCGAGGACGCCCTCCATCAGTGGCACCTGCTAGAGCTGCTAGGGTGGAGATAGAGCCCGAGCAGCATGTGGTTCAGGGGGCAGCCCAGGTACCACCAGCTCCAGCGCCAGCTCCAGCGCCAGCTCCAGTACCTGCTCCAGTGCCCACTTATGTGCCAGCTCCAGCCGCAGCTCCGTCTCCAGATATTCGGGGATTACTATTGCAGCTTTTGGGTGTGATTGGAGAGCGGCCTTCTGAGGTAGTGCAGACATCCGCTTAGGGGGCAACCCTGGGTGCACAGAGCTCAGGAGCGCAGCCTGCTACTATGGCTCCCCGTGCGGAGGTTATTCCGGTTCCATCTGTTGCACAGCCTCTTGCTCCTCGCCCAGCTATGACAGAGTCAGAGCAGAAGGCGTTGGGTAGGTTTTTGAGGTTAGCACCTCCTAGGTTTGCGGGTACTTCTGGACAGGATCCACATGACTTTATTACTACCTGTGAGGAGACTTTGCATCATCTGGGTTTGTTGGAGACTCACGGGGTTGGTTATACTACCTATCAGTTGGAGGGACCAGCGAAGTTATGGTGGAGGGCTCAGGTTGCTTGTAGACCACCGTCATCACCTCTTTTGACCTGGTCTGAGTTTTATGAGGCCTTTATGGCCAAGTTCCTACCCCAGAGTGATCGGGAGCGTCGCAGGGAGCAGTTTACTCACCTTGTACAGGGGTCTACGACTATCTCAGAGTATGAGACCCGTTTTCATCAGCTAGCACCGTTCGGAGCTATGACCTCATTTCCTTACTGAGGCTGATAGGAATTCGCAGATTTGTATGGGGTTTGAGGCCAGAGAATCAGGCAGCCAGCTGAGATTATTGATTGCCAGTGGTCGGTCATTCCCAGGCTATTGTAGACTATGCCCGCACTTGTGGAGGACTTACAGCGACATGCATCAGGTCCAGAGATTAAGAGGCCTCGACATCAGGGTGCTATAGTGGGTTCCAGATATGGTGTAGAGGTCACTGGGCAGTGGAGTCGGAGTTATCAGCCACAGCAGTACCAGGGTCAGTTCCAGCCTGACTGGGTTCAGGCTTTCCCTTCAGGACTTTTTGCGGTAGTACCCAGTTC